>JANAVB010020398.1:682993-710493 GCA_029216955.1 Iris pallida | reverse complement strand
TAGTTTATTAAGGAAATACCAATTCAGGTTATTGGGAATCATGCTCAGTCTATAATTCGAAAGGAAAGTAGATCAATTCAGTCATGAATGACTAGTGTTCAACACATCCAAATACAACTAATACATTGCAAAACAGGAAGGGAACTTAGTGTATCAGGAATTGGACAGTTGAACCGCCAATCAATATCGATTTCCCACAGACAAGTTGCCAGTCCTATTTGATTATGCAAATAAACTAACAGGGATCTTAACATCTTAGGATACAACTTAGCACAACTAGAAACACTAATTAACTAGGAATTAACAAAATGAAGAATATTGTATCATTGATACACTAACCGTATCAGGAAACATACAGAATCCCAAAATTCGAATCCAGTTAACCTCATAAAACCAATTCTAATATGAAACTCTAATCTAATATAGTTTATACAATATATTTAGGATCTAAATAGCAAATAAAATCATGAATTAAACTATTTAAACTGAAATAAAACTAGGAACCAAACTGTACACTGATACACACAGTGTACACCCTGTGCACGCACAAAATCGTATCCGACACGACACGAGAAGACTCGAGTTTTATGGGCCCTCATGTCAGACACTGCCCCCACTTCCTTGACAAATCTCAGCTCGCCACGTGGCCTATGCATCGAGCACGAGGCCACGAGCAGCAGGAGATTGCACTGCCTGTGCGCACGCGTGCGCACCCTCGTGTGCACGTGTCCTTAACGACACGACACGACACAGGAACCACCCCAGTCCAACACAAACGTGTAAGCGACAACAAAATAATAATTTCTATTTAAATACAATTCAAAATTCAATACGAAATGCCCATTGAGGCATTTTCTCAAACACTTGTGCACAGTCACTGATACGTGTCCGATACGGACACGTACAGGACACGAATTGGAACGAAACCTAATCCTACAGAATCAGGACACCTAGGGCTAGGTGTTAATGCAAGAAAACCCTAGTTTTAATGAGAGAATAGGATTTTACCTCTATATGTTCTTTCCACACAAAAGCTCTTCAAAATGAACCTCCAAAAGTCCATCCAATTCCTTCAAATTGTCCCAAACCTGTGATGTGACTCCACAAATAGTGGAGGAACAGTATTTAGAGTGCTATGGAGGAAATCCCAATGAAAATAGACCTATATTGAATGATCTATGGAGAAATGAAGTGTAGAATCACCTTGTCTTGAGAAGGGAAATGATAAACTATTGGAAGGAGGCTCAAATCCCCAAAATGATATTATATATGCAAGGGGGAAAAGCCTTGGCCGTCCACTAGGTTAGGTTAGGGTTTCTAGGTTGCATCCTAGGGCTAGGAATGCATCAAGGATAAGGAGTGGCCTAGATTCTAGGGCTCTTTCCTCGTCTCTTAGCAAATCACTCTATTTAACTAAACTTGACTTAAACTTATGTAACCAATACTAACTAAAACCCAAGTGACTAACTAGACTAGCTATGACTAATCTAGGTTAGGTCCAATCTAGGTTAGGCTAACCAAAACCACATGGAAATCAATGAACTAGTATTTAATCACACTATTTAAATAAATCATTTAAAATTCCTAATAAAATATATTAAATTCAAATAAATTCTAATAAATTCAAATAACCCCAAAAATGACAAAAATACCCTCAAACTAGAAATGTGGTAGTGAGAAATCTACCCTCCTTAAAAGAATTTCGTCCTTAAAATTGAAAGGCGAAATGCAACTGATGAGAAGGATAAAAAGTATACCTCACGGTCCAAAAAGATATGGGTACCGCTCGCGCATCTCATCCTCCCGCTCCCAGGTAGACTCTCCTGGAGAATGATGCCTCCATACGACGCGTACCAAGGGTATCACCTGGTTCCTCAGAACCTTCTCCCGTCGATCCAGAATCTCCACTGGCTGATCTGGATAGCTGAGAGAAGGACCAACCTCAATCTCTGAATAATCGAGCACATGGCTAGGGTCAGCCACGTACCGTCTTAACTGTGATACATAGAATATGTTGTGGAGCCCCACCAGTACAGGCGGCAAGTCTAGCCTGTATGGCACGTCACCGACTCTCCCGCTGATAACGAAAGGGCCGATGAAGCACGGGCTAAGCTTCCCGCCTCCACCAAAACGTATCGTACCACGAGTCGGAGATATCCTTAAGAAAACCTGGTCTCCGACCTAATCACAAGCAAGGTCTCAATTAATTATAATAAACAAACATGATCAAAAATCATAAACAAACAAACCTAAATCTAATCCTACTCTAATCTGTACCTTAAACTCCAATGGCTTCCGATGGCTATAGGCCCAGTGCCGATGTCTGTCCTGCGCCACGCGAAGTCTGTCCCTGATGAGCTTCACCTTCTCGGCTGCGTCAACAACCATCTCTGGCCCCAGTAAAGCTCGTTCACCAACATCATCCCAAGATAAGGGTGTACGACACCTACTCCCGTACAGAGCCTCGAAAGGTGACATCTTAATGCTGGCTTGGAAACTATTGTTGTAAGCAAACTCCACCAATTGATGATGATCCTCCTAGGAACCTCCAAAGTCCAGGACGCACGTCGTAGCATATCCTCAAGTGTCTGAATAGTCCTCTCTAACTGTCCATCCGTCTGGGGGTGGTATACAGTACTAAACTTGAGCTGAGTGCCCAAGCTAATCTGCAGACTCCTCCAAAAATAGGAAGTAAAGCGACAATCCTGATCTGAGATGATGCTGACCGGAACCCCATGAATCCTGACTATCTGTCGTATATACATCTTCGCCAGCCTCTCTATAGACGTACCCACCATGAATGGCAAGAAGTGGGACGATTTGGTCAACCTATCAACGATGACCCAAATTGCGTCTTTTCCTCCTAGTGTACGGGGCAATCCTGATACGAAGTCCATAGTGATATGCTCCCATTTCTACTCGGGAATGGGCAGCGGTTGCAACAACCCACCGGGCCTCTGCCTCTCTGTCTTGACCTGCTGACAGACCAAGTACCTAGCCACGAAGCGAGCCACCTCCCGCTTCATCCCGGACCACCAAGCATGCTCCCTCAGATCTCGGTACATCTTGTTAGCACCCGGGTGTATAGAGTACTGAGATTTGTGGGTCTCCTGCATAACCTGCTCCCTGAGATCTCCGTTGGGCACACATAATCTAGAACCGTACCTCAAGGCACCATCCTCTGCAAGAGAAAACTCGCCCTCCAGTAATCCTACTCGAACCTGCTCTCGGAGACACCGCAGAGCAACGTCTTCAAACTGTGCCGACATGATCCTCTCCACCAAGTCTGACTGAATCTGCATGCCCCACGTCTGCATCTGCACTCCGGGCACGATCACCTCAATCCCAAGGCTTTCCAAGTCTGCAAGCAAATGCCGATCCATGGTCAAACACATGGCTGTCGGATACCTACTCAAGGCATCGGCAACCACGTTGGCCTTCCCTAGGTGATATTGAAGTAGGATGTCAAAGTCCCTTATCAACTCTAGCCATCTGCGCTGCCTCATGTTCAACTCCTTCTGAGTGAACACATAATTTAAGCTCTTGTGATCTGTGAAGATCTCCACCCTCTCTCCATACAGATAATGCTTCCACAACTTTAGAGCAAATATCACCGCTGCCAGCTCCAGGTCATGGGTAGGGTAGTTCTTCTCATGGGGACATAATTGCCTGGAAGTATAGGCAATCACCTTTCCATGCTGCTGCAAGACGCAACCCAGCCCCTTTCCTGAAGCATCACTATAAATAGTGAAACCACCTGATCCTGAAGGCAATGTCAGAATCGGAGCTGTCGTAAGCCGCTTCTTCAACTCATCAAAATCTGCCTGACACTCCTCTGACCAAACATACTCAGCATCCTTTCGGGTCAACCGAGTCAACGGCTCTGCAACCCGGGAGAAATCCTGCACAAATCTCCGATAATATCCTGCCAGCCCTATGAATCTTCTGATCTCTGCAACTGAAGTCGGCGCTGCCTATGCCTCAACTGCTACAATCTTCTTGGGGTCAACTGAGATACCATCTCCAGTCACCATATGCCCCAAGAAGTCCACCCGGTCCAAGAAGAACTCACACTTGGAGAGCTTTCCGTAAAGCTGCTCCTTCCTGAGAATCTCTAGCACGATTCTCAAATACTCCTCGTGCTCCTCCTCAGTCTTGGAATATATCAAGATATCGTCAATGAACACCACCACAAACTGATCAAGATATTGGTGGAATACCTTGTTCATAAGGTTCATAAACACTGCTGGTGCATTGGTTAGCCCAAACGGCATAACCAAAAACTTAAACTGCCCGTACCGCGTCCTGAAAGCTGTCTTGGGAATATCCTCCCCCTTCACCTTCACCTGGTGATATCCCGACCTCAAATTAATCTTGGAAAATATCCGAGCTCCGCTCAACTGGTCAAAAAGATCGTCGATCCGCGGCAGTGGGTATTTGTTCTTGATCGTGAGGTTGTTGAGTGCCCTGTAGTCAATACACATTCGTACTGACCCATCCTTCTTCGGCACAAACAACACTGGTGCACCCCATGGGACAAACTAGAGCGGATGAAGCCGTTGTCCTGTAGCTCATCCACCTACTTCTTCAATTCCACCAGCTCACTGTTGTTCACCCGATAGACATGCTGAGAGATGGGTTCCGCTCCTGGAACCAAGTCTATCGAGAACTCTATGTCTCTGTCTGGTGGCAATCCTGGCAACTCCTTCAGGAAAACATCCATATACTCTGCTATTAAGGGGTGTTGAATCGCCTGCTCCTCAACCGAGACTCCACAGAAAACTTTGCTGCTCTGTTCTGCCTGACGTTTGGAGTACTCGAACTCTGGCTCCCTCGGCGCTCTGAAGAGAACTCTACCCCCTCTGCAATCAATGTTGGCGAGGTGCCTGCTCAACCAATCCATGCCTAGTAGTATATCGTAGTTCGGCAATGGCATTACGAGCAGGCTCACCTCCAACTCACGGCCTCCCAAAACTGCTCTCCGACCCTTACAAACATCACTCACGAGGATAATGCCATCCCCGGTCGTGATCTTGTAAGTCCTAGGCAACGATTCAGCTACGCTACCGTGTCTAATCGCAAAAGATACTGATATAAAGCAATGCGAAGCACCGGAATCGAATAATACAAAAGCTGGACTGGAGTCGAGAAGAATCGAACCTGCGATCAGCTCTCCTATTACCTCTGCATCTCCAGCTGCCATGGCAAAAGCTCGCCCCTGCTGGCCTTTCCTGGCCTGCTGCTGGTGCTGGACGAACCTCTGTTGCTGTGTCGGCAGGGCTGGTCCCCTCTGCTGGCCTACTGGAGCCCTGCTCCTCCTTCCTGGGCTGTTCGTGCTATGCGGCACTCCCTCATCTGGTGGTCTGCCGAGCCACACACCAGACACTGGCCCAGCCTCTTCCGGCACTCATTGAAGACATGTCCAGGCTTCTTGAAGTAGGCACAAGTAACACCCTGTCTTTGACCCTGCTGGTGCTGTCTCGGCTGCTGCTGCTGGTGAACTGGCCTCGGTTGGATCGGCTGCGGTTGGAACTGCCTTAGCTGCTGGTGCTAAAAGTGGGGCCTCTTTGCCTAGCCGCCGCTGCTACTGCCCCCAACTGGGTCTCGCCCCCTCTTGAGCCTAAGGTCAAGATCATCCTCTGCCAACAAGGCTCCCGTCAAGATCTCCTCGAATGTGGCATCTATGTTGCCCTTGGTCAGGGACTTGACCTCCTTGACCAGACCCTTTCGGAACCTCTAGGCCTTCGCCGTCTCGCTCAAGTCCTCTACGAACCTGTCGAGGCGGCCGAACTCCCCAGCCTACTCCTCCACTGAAAGGCTCCCCTGGACTAGGCTCTCGAACTGCGACTCTAAGGCTCTGAGTGCTGAATCTGGGAAGAACTTCTTCTTGAAGAAGCCCTTGAACTGCTCCCAAGTCTGCCCAGCTACCCCCACCCTAGGGTGTGAATGATACCAGGTGCGAGCAAGATCTCGCATCCGGCTAGCTGCAGCCTCAATCTGGAGATCTGCTGGTATCCGGGCCAGACAGAAGATCTCCTCTATATGCTCGATCCACTCATCAGCATATAGTATCCCCTCTGTCCCAGAAAGTCTCTAGGGCTCATCTTCTGAAACTGCTCTATCCCCGGTGTCCTCGGCTGATGGACCACTGGTCTAGCTGCAATCGTCATAAGGGCCAACTCCATGCCCCTGTCCTGTCGAGGCTGCTGCCGGTCCATGAACTGCTGGAAGTATGCGAACATCTGCGCCGCATCCACGTATTCTGTAGGCGGCGGCTGCTGGAAGGGCTCCTCTGCGATGACTGGGTCCTGCCTCCGAGCCGGTGGAAGCATACCCCCTGCTGCTGCTGCCGAGGTTTCAATACGAGCAGAGGTGGCATGAGCTGCAGTCCCCTGGCCCTGCTGTACTGGCTGAAAGGTAGCAGTCCCCTCTATAGCATCCCTATGAATGGTACGCTGCGATCGAGTCTCTACCATCCTGAAGATAGACAAACAAGAGTATCAATTTCTGAGAAAGAAGCGATATAACAAAGGCGGACAGTTAAAATTTCAAAAAATCAGCTGACAATAAGGATTTAGATGGCAAAAGAAAATTTTTCTAATGTGATTGAGTACCTTAAAAATTAATGTCCTATATCCTACTGCAGGCTGTAGTGATACTCTAATTCGAATACCACTACACTTCTAGTCTAGACCTGCATGGGCCACCACTAAAAATGTGTCACGACCCGTACCCTAGAGTAAGGGCACGAGACATGGGTACGTCCAGCCTACGCCGCAGTGTCGGCAGTAGAACGTTGTTCCTAGGTCAACAAATATCTAGCAATATAATACTAAGCAGTTTATACTCCCCGAATGGGGGTGACATAGCAGTAAATAAACTCAATCACAACCAAGGAAGAAGAAAGCACGATATGACATAGTACACAAGGAAAACAGATGATAAAGTAGTCTAAGATAACATCCCAGCAATTTCCAGAGTACAAACTCAGCTACATAATATGAAAGAATATATACAATCACAATATCTCTGAACAGAAGTAAAGTCTAGCTAAACAGTCTCAAGACAACATAAAAAGATAAGGCCTAACTAAGCTAGTCTAGGCAATGGGGGTAATGTCCTCAGCTGGAGCTGGGTCCTCCTGAGAGTCCAGCTCGCAAGTGTCGTCTAGGGCTGCCCCGTAGAAGTTATCCACACAGGCCTCCTCCTCGTCCTCTGTAATATTTTCAACAGGTCCAGTCAGGACAGGAGCGAGCACAGTACATCTCAACAGTTCATAGCAGGTTAGAAAATATAATCATACAGTAAAGTAAGATACAGGTACTGAAGGAAATGCAGTATGTAAACAGAGAGAGAACTGTAATAGAAATATCTACTATAAATAGAGACTAACAGTGGCTAGTGAGTCAGAGTACAATATAGACATGTAAATGGCATAGTAGATTCTGATGAGATACTATGGAAAGATTCTGATGAGATACTACTTGGGTATTATTCACATGTCTACTTCTACTCCCCCATACCCCCAATCAATACACAAGGATCCAATCAGGTTATGTTATGATTCCATGCAAAGGCCCCCGAAGGGTGATACATGGATGTCCCATAAATGGGGATTCTAGGAGATTCTAGGATACCCAGTAAATGGGATAAGGATTCAAGGAGACTCTGTGATCATAAGAGTATATGTCACAAGTGATCAATGAACCAACGAAGCATAGTGATACGCTATGTAAGTGAAACGCACAGAACATGTAGTACCCGATGCTCCCTAAGGATAATATCTCAAGAAGGGATCTATATAGTACCAATCCGTGTGACCAATGTGACCGTAACAAGTAAAGTAATTTAATGCAGAAAATAATTCTAAGTAGGATATAAAATTATCAGAGAATGTACTCGCCTGGTATCTGAGTATCCAATATGAAAGTACTGTCCGAGGAGTGGTGTCTGGCTTATATTTAGAACAGCACAAGTCACAACAAGTCCAAAATGATAAAATGAAGCACTGTAATGCATTCTACATGAATCTAGGTCAATCTAGGCCAAAGTCAACTATTGGTCAACTCTGGTCAACCCTAGAAGTCAAACTAGGTCAACTATGGTCAAACTAGGTCTGACAAGTCCAAACTAGGTCAAACAAGTCTACCCTAGTCTAGCAAGTCCATTCTAGGTCTAACAAAGCTATACAAGCCCAACCTAGGCTCACTAGTCAACCAGACTCACATATATGCCATAGGCTGTATCATGCCTATAGGCCAACCCTAACACAAGACTATATGACATTATCTACATCTAAAATACTACACATATGATATGTTATCTAACACAATCATAGAAATACACTAGCATTAGGTTACCCATATACCTATACATAGGTATAGGCACATTCATATTCATAGACGTGTAACTTGGAACCTAACTTGTAACTTGACTTGACTTGATGCTGTTGTGATGGCTAACTTGACTCATATAATCAACTCTGACGCCGTGGGTGTTTATTCTTGCTGCTTTGTGCAATCCACTTGTCTTGTCTTGCATCATGTCTAGGACGTGACTCCCAGGTTACCACGGTCAAGGATTCGTACTGAATATGGATTAGGCTAATTACTAGATCAAACTATAGTTCATGGAGAATTTCCAGTCACAGGCGATCTCGTTATCTGGGCGCTTTAAACGGACTTGTAGCCTGCCGACGAGTAGGGCACATTTCCAGCACACTGTCATGTGTTGCACCCTCTAAGTCACCTAAAGGTACATTGTCTCCCGGGCAATGCACCCAACCATACTCTCAACCCGCGGAAGGATAACTGGATAGTCTACAGGGCTTTGGAATGGGTATTTCTTATTTGCATCTTGCTAGTAACTAGGCTTGTGATAACCCTAGTTAGTTAAGTAGTAAACCATAGTAATTGCTTGGCCGTTTGTGAATGGATGGTGTCCAGTCCTGTCTAAGTCTCGTCTAGTCCCTGTACCTGGTACCCCTGAACATGGTTGTTTTACTTACCTTTAACAATAAATGGGTAGAGACAAAGAGTCACGACCCACACCCAAGAGTAAAGGCACGAGAAGTGGGTAAGTCCAGCCTACGCCGCAGTGTCGGCGGTAGAACGCTGTCCTAGGTTACTATCTAATCAATAACTCACGCAATTATATAATGTACTTGTCAAATCTCAACTCCAAACGGAGGACAAGTATAGATATAATGAATCTCAATCACAGTCTAAGAACGATAAGATAACTCAGAAGTTTATAACTAAAGACTAACAACAACATTTATAAACTACTAAATAATAATATCTCAAACAAACTAAAAAACAAACTCGTATCTCAAGTTATTACAATTCGAATTTTAAAACATAAAAACTAAACCAAGTCTACTAGCTAGTCTCCCGATCACTCCTAAGTGTCGGGGCCAAAGGTAGCTAAGCCATCTCCTGCTCCAAGGCCAGTAGGGCAAACGTCCTCAGGGCAATCATCTGTAATATTTTCAACAGGTCCAGTCAGGACAGGAACGAGTACATATCATCAAGAAATTCCAAGTAAATGACAGAGAACTATAAAGCAGTTATAGACAGTTGTGTTGATGAATATGGCAGTTTTATACAGGTAGTGATGTAGAGAAGCAGTTAAGGTACAATAAAAGTAAGCTAATTAAACAAGAAGAGAAACATAGCAAAGAAGACTGTAAAAATAAGATCTAGCTGAACTAGAGTAACATAATGAGTTAAGATGGTACAATATAAGTCGAGTGTAATCCCAATGTGAGTCTAAAATAAGATGAATCAAATGTAATTCTAATCATTATTCTAATAAGGTGAATCGAATAAGGTGATACGAATAAGATGATACGAATAGTGATTCACATGATGTTCTAATATTAATGATTCGAATAAATCCTCCAAGTGTGTTTTAAAATACTTAGATAGACATGTAAACGGCTAAGGGTAAATCCGGCACATCATACACCTGGCCTGGTGTGGAATGGCTATCGTTCGAATATATTCACAGGGGGTGGTTCGAATAGTGGGAATGTTCACATGTCTAATCAAGTATTTCCCCGCCCAGTCTAATACAAATAAATCTATAATCCAACACATAAGACGAATACAAGTCCAACTAGCATATGAAGATACGAATAGGGTGATTCGAATAGTGATTCGTATGGTGATTCATATGGTGATTCAAATAATAGAGGTAAGACGAGTAAGTATGTGTGTCGTATACATGGATTCAGAAATAAAAATACGTGTTTGTAGCAGAGAATCACCTACAGCTAACTAGAACTGAAGTACAGTAATTGACAAATAAATGAGAGAACTATCAGAGAATGTACTCGCCTGATACTCTGAAAAGAGTAATGTAATATCAGATGTCTGCACCAGAGTCACAATGTCCTAAATAGAGCAGTATGGGTTATAATGTGTTTAAAACAAGGTAAATGAAGTTTACAATGCAATCTACCTGATTTCTAGGTCAATCTAGGTCAAAGTCAACTCTTGGTCAACTTTGGGTCAACTGTCTAGGTCAAACTAGGTCTAGTCAAATCTAAGTCTAGTCAAAACAGTCAATCTAGTCTAACCAAGTCTAGGTCAACTAGGTAATCTAAAACCCAAGTCTAAACAACACAAAACCTAGCTTTAGTCTAATACCATAATCTAACCTAGGCACACATACAATTTAAGTTATAGAGGGTATTTCTTATATTAGGTTACATTCATACAATACACAAGTATATATATATACATAGGTAGCTATATATATAGAGAGAAGGAAAAGGAAATCTAAGAAGGGTGTGTGTGTTCATGAGATGTAAATAGTGTGTGTGTGAGCATGGTAAGACATGGTATGAAGGTGAAAGGGGCACATGTGAAGGTGTCAACATATGCATACATTGCATACATAAATTTCAGTTTTATACTACCTGTAATCTAAACTCTCAAGTTCCCTCCCCTAAACTCTAATATACAAATACACAAATATATATAGATAGCTATATATAGAGAGAGAAGGAAAGGAAATTAAGAAGGTTTTGTGTGGAGTGAAAGAGAGTGAGGGAAAGAGAGGGTGTGTGTGTGAAGGAGTGTAGAGTATACAAACTCAGGTTTTTCTAATAACCTAATCTCAGGTTTTATGTAATGCATGGGTGTGGGAGTATCACACTCAGATTTCAGTTGAATGGCAGTTTAGGGGGGTTTAGTTTTAGGCATATCTACATATTCCACATGATCATTTATTCATTCTAAACTATACACTAAAACCCAAAACCTGAGAATCAATCCCATCTTTTCGAAATCCTGAAACCATCTCAGGATTCTCAGAAAATCTGAGAACAAGGTTAATAATATGAGCATTGCATTCAAACTTAACTCAATATCGAATTCAAACTGTAAAATATGAAACAGTTAAAGTTATACATAAATCTTTGGAAACTTATTCAAATCCAATTCTAGTTAACTGTTTACAAACCCAGACATCTAAACCCAAGTAAATCCTAACATTATAGTAAACTACCATATGTGTATTTGTATTGGCACATGGCAACTAATATTAATTCAGATTTTTAGAAATGAATCAAATGACAGAACCCAAACCTGAGATTGAATAGTCATTCAAACCCCAAACTCAGTCATTCATTTAACAGTGAATCAAAACTGAGTTTTAATCCCAACTGCAACTCACAATAATGAACCCTAGTCTATCTAACATGCACAGCATCCTAACAATCATGTTAACATTGAATTTCATATCTGGTACACTGATTTATTCCAGGTTCTCAGTGAAACATGACAGTTCATAACAAAAACAAACAAACAACTGAAGATGAACTGATACCTATATTTTCCCCTATCGAAAACCCAATTAACCATCGAAATTAACAAACAGGCATATAGGGGTCTTCCTCATGTGGTAACGTGTCTAGGGGGTGTATTCGTGTCCATTTACATGGACACGAGGTGTCCAAGAAATAAATCGAAAACAGTATCAGGACTGTGTGTAGGCTGTATCGTACACAGGTGCAATACGATCTAGGGACTCGTGTGTCGATCCTCGAGCCTCGTGCTCGTGTCTAGAGGTAGTCTAGGTATAGGGGTAGGTATCCAGGTGTCTGTATCATGTCTAACGTGTGTCGTGTCGTGTCAATCAGCGTGTATCAGAGCGCAAAAACGGTTCGCACGTGTCAGTGTAAACTCAGTGAAGCGACAATTTTTTCGTGCACACTGAACGAGGACCCACAAAATTTCGTGGGAGTCCTGTCAGTCACTAGGGCCACGTACACACCAAGTTTTGTGTCACGAAGTGTCGTGTCCTAAGAGAAATCGGACACGGGCAGCAGGGCACCCGATCGAGCCCCCGTGCTGCGTGTCCAGCACAAATTACGACACGAAATCGACACCAAACACGACTCAGTCTTCACAAAAGTTGATGTACATATTTAGATCTACAATTTCATTTAATTAGATTAGCAAAATATGAAAATTCATTCCTAAGTGGCATTTAATCGAACACGTATTTAAATAAACCGATACGTGTTCGATACGGACACGAAATGGACACGGATTTCTACCAAACATGGGCTACACATAGGGGAACCCTAAATGAATGCATCTATGAAGAAAAATCATGATTTCAATGGGTGTAGATAGGTTTACCTATTGAGAGCTAGAATCTCAATGTAAAGAGCCTCGATTCGATGTCTTCTTCGATTTTCTCCGGTTCAATCGTCCTCGAACCTTGCTAGCGAGCACCCACAAGTATCCTCTACTGTTGGAGATGATGATGCAATTGATTTGACTCAATTTGGGCTCAATTTGGATTAATGGGGAGAGTTTTAGGGAAGAATAAGTAGGGCTTTTTCTAGGGTTTGTAAAAGAGGCCAAGGCTTTGTTAATGTGACTTTATAGGAGGGGGGGTCTTGTGTGGCTGTTGAAATCATTAGGGACGGGGTTTTAGATGAGTGGTTGAGGTTGCTCCAACAATTTCCAAGGCTTCCTATTGGTCAAAGGCTTCTTTTCACAAATATCTCAAAAGGAAATATCCTTCCTAATAATATCTAGATATTACTAACCTTGGCACTTAGTAGGAATGTTCTAACCCTAATTTTAACCTCATGACTAATCTAGGTTAGGTTAACTTCTAGGTTAAGGATTCTCAAAAAGGCTAGCACAATATTTAATTAATATAAATTATAATTTCACAAAATTGTCAAAATGACCAAAATACCCCTAGTCTAAAATTGGTAATATGAAATTCTAATCACGTGGCTAGGTCTCTATGATCATGTTTAGTCTTCTAGGTCATGCATGACAAAGGTTACACTATAAAAACACCAATTTAACATATCACCATTTTAAATAGTTTTAAAGTAACTAAAAATCACCAAAAATCATATCATGACTAAAATAATCATTATTAAATGATTTAAAATACAAAAGTTCAAAATTACCCTCATTTGGAAAACTGGGTGTTACACAAAGTGCTATTCAGGCGAAGGGTTACAACCCCGGTCCTTGTTTGGTTTACGGGTTGTAATCTGGCTCCCGAAATGGTCCACGTCCCTCGTCGTTTATTGTCCTATTGTACTATTTATTACTTGTACTTTTCTTCTATTTCTTATGCACTAATATGCTGGCTTTTGTTGTTATATTGTGGCCTCCTTTGTGGCACTTGCTGTTTTTGGGGTTTGACCCAGCTGGTTTTGTGTGGCCAGATTTTGGAGCAGCACCCGAGGATCTACCGAACCTCAGTCCAATGGTGGCGACTAGAAGGAACCCAGGCTACGAGTGGGTTTTCCATTTTGTTTTGCTCACTACACTGTAAAATTATTATTTTGAGGCGTTTAGCCGACGAGCACCTGTTAGCTCGATACATATTTACTTACTGTCTGCCTACGGGCTGTAAACATGATTAAAAAATGCTAGGATTGATCATGTATGACTGAACTCTTACTAGTCTTGACATTTTGTATGACTAGCTTCATGATCATCCAATATGTAATATTTGGGACGCCTTTTATTGTATATTTGGTGGTCTAACATCTTGTAACTATATTACTTTCTTGAGATTGAGATAATAGGCTTGACCTTAAGAGACCGTTGGCTTGTAGTAAACCCTCATATCTAAACAGCCGTGACCGTATAGCGAGGTAGATTCCATTTCAATATACGTAGCTGGCTATGTACGCCCCCGCTCTCCAGTATTCTGGTTCTGGGGTGTCACATGGTTTAAGTGGTGGCCCATACAGGTCTTGGCATTCAAGATATGTGAGGGCTTACCGGAGAGATGTCTCAATCAGTACTCGTCTTTAATCTCCGTTTATATCCTCTGAATCTCTGGATTCTTGCCCTGATCATGTGCTTGTATAGTTGATCTGTCCTGGTCCTTCATTATTGTTTTCCTTATGTCGTCTTCTTCAGCGACACTGTACCTGACCCCGTCGATCAGCAAGGTGGAGCACTTCCCGTGGACCAGCAACCCGGGGATCAAGCCCAGTATTCCGGAGTAGCCTCCAGAGTTGTACCTACTGGAGGAGAGCCACCAGTTCAGCCCGTTCGACCTGCCGAGCCTGATGATGGCACCTTGGTAGGTCTCATCAGGACCTTGATAGATTCCCAGGATCGTAGAGGAGACGCCTTGCACCAGGTAGTGGCAGATGCTTTGACCAGAGACGGTCATCCAGGGAACAGTGCAGCCAACAGCTTCAAGCGCTTGAACCCTCCATTCTTCGACGGCAGCGAAGATGCGATTGCCGCGGACGCTTGGCTTCAGGATACCGAGGTAGTTCTGGAAGCAGCTAGGACACCTGAAAATGAGAAGGTGGCGGTGGTACGCCTACAGTTGCTAGACTTAGCTCGCAGTTGGTGGACGGCGCAGGCTATGGGATTAGCGGCACCGGTTACTTGGGTGGTGTTTAGAGAAAGATTCTAGATGAAGTATTTTGATGTTGTAGCTCGGTACGACCTACAGACGAGATTTACCAACTTAAAGCAAAGAGGAAGATCGGTCGACGGTTATGTATCAAAGTTTTCTAGACTCAGTATTTGCCCCCACCTTGGTGGCGACCGAGTTTGATAGGGCCCAGCGGTTCCAGCAGGGGCTGCATTTGGAGATCTTGTTGGCAGTTGAGCAGTTCGAGCGCCAGACATTCGATGTAGTATTGAGGGCAGCTAGGAGGCACGAGTACACCTCCCAAAGGATCGTGGATAGGACTGGAGGCAGGAAGCGGTCCCACAATCAGATGCACCAATCATCAGCTCGAGTCCCGGCAGCTAGGGGTTTGACCATTGGAACTCCGAGGCGGGCGGCCTCAGTGACGTTGGTTCAACATTCAACCCCGACGTACCCGCAGCAGCAGAAGCATAAGCAGACTTCGCGATGGGATGTTCTCATTGCAGGAAGCCAGGTCACGTGGTGGCAGATTGTCGCAGGGCACAAGGATTGTGCCTGGCTTGTGGAGCGGCAGACCACAAGATAGGAGCCTGCCCGAATAGGGGTAGTTCGTCCTCTTCCAACCTAACCAATCCGTCGGTTAGAGGACCCGTACCTATGCAGCAGCAGCAGTATCCAAGGCCATTGTTGCCTCAGGCCCAGGCATTTCATTAGTAGAACCAGCAGCAGTACGCCCAGACTCAAGTGTAGAGCAGGCAGAGAGGTTTCCAGCAGAGGGGACCCGCAGCCAGAGGACAAGGTCAGGCAATGATGTTGGCTATGGAAGAAGATGTTGTACCAGGTGAGGTAGTGGCAGGCACTATTCTCGTCAACTCCTCTCCAGTATCGGTATTATTTGATTCTGGTGTATCGCATTCGTTCATGTCTGCACGATTCGCAACACGGATAGGATTGGAGCCAGAGTCATTATCAGTAAGGCTCAATATACTTACTGGTAATGGTCTTGTGGGAGTAGATCGAGTGTTTTCCTCGTATCGTATCGTAGCTAGCGGTAGAGAGTTCCCCGCTAGATTTATAGAGTTCCCTATGGCAGACTATGATGTAGTCTTAGGCATGGATTGGTTGAGGAACCAATATGCTAGGATAGACTGCCACATTGGCAGGGTTATTTTCAGCATTCCAGGCGAGCCAGAGTTCTCATTTTCTAGAGGCGCAGTGGAGCCATCTTCCCCAGTATTACGGATGGCAGTAGAAGCAGTACAGTTATCCATGATAGTTGAAGAGTTTCCAGATGTCTTCCCAGAAAAACTTCTAGGGATGCCGCCAGAGCGGGAGATTGAGTTCACTATAGACTTGATCCCCGGGACGACACCATTATCAGAGCGAGTCTACAGGATGGCGCCTTCAGAGTTGGAGATTTTGTACAAGATGATTGAAGAACTGAGGACCAAGGGATTCATTCGTGCAAGTGGATCGCCTTGAGGAGCCCCGATGCTTCTTGTCAAAAAGAAGGATGGTACGTCCAGGTTATGTGTAGATTATCGTACCTTGAACTCGGTGACAATCAAGAACATATACCCTCTCCCGAGGATAGATGACTTGTTTGATCAACTCAAGGGGGCTTCAGTGTTTTCGAAGATAGACTTGCGGTCAGCATACCACCAGATCAGAGTCAGAGAGCAGGACATCCCGAAGACAGCGTTTAGATCGAGGTATGGGCATTGGGAGTTCCTTGTTATGCCATTCGGAGCAACCAATGCGCCAGCCGTATTCATGGACCTCATGAATCGCATTTTCATGCCTTACTTGGATCAGTTCGTGATCGTGTTCCTAGATGATATCCTGGTCTACAGCAAGAGCGAAGCAGAGCATGAGCAGCATCACAGAATCATCCTTCAGACGCTTGGAGAGAACTAGTTATACGCCAAGTTCAGTAAATGCGAGTTCTGGCTCGATCGCATTTCATACTTGGGTCACATCCTTACCCGAGGAGGAGTGGAAGTGGATCCCCAAAAGATTGTGGCTACCGAGACATGGCCAGTACCTAGATCAGTGGCAGAGGTTTGCAGCTTCCTTGGATTGGCCGGCTACTACCGGCGATTCGTTTCAGATTTTATGAGGATTTTAGCGCCGATGACCCAGTTGACCCGCAAAGATGTGCAGTTTGCTTGCACAGCAGAGTGCCAGGAATCATTTGAAAAGTTGAAGCGAGGTTTGGTAACGGCTCCCATTCTCATAATTCCTGATGGGACCGGAGGATTCACAGTTTATTACGACGCTTCAGGCAGAGGATTGGGGTGTGTCTTGATGCAGCATGGGAAGGTAATATCTTATGCATCACGTCAACTTCGTGATCATGAGAAGAATTACCCGACCCACGACTTGGAATTGGCAGCAGTAGTGTTTGCACTTAATCTTTGGCGGCACTACTTGTACAGGGATAGAGTGGAGATATTTACTGATCACAAGAGCCTGAAGTATGTTTTCACCTAGAAAGACCTTAATATGCGGCAGAGAAGATGGCTCGAGCTACTGGTGGACTACGATGTGGATTTGCAGTATCATCCAGGGAAGGCCAACATTGTAGCAGATGCATTGAGCCGTAGAGCCGAAGTTTATTTCCTAACGGCGCAACCAGAATTATTGGCAGATCTTCAGAATATAGGAATTGAAGTGGTTCTTTTTACCAACGTGGCGTTGATGGCCAGTCTACAGGTTCAGTCCAGTATAGTTGAGAGGATCCGGAGAGCGCAGTCAGCAGATTCTAAGCTTCAGCGACTTAGAGCAGAGTGTGAGGCAGGAAGAAGGCCAGAGTTATGTATCCATGAAGATGGTACACTTCGACACGACACTCGTCTTTGTATACCCAGTGGAGATATCAGACAGGAGGTCATGGCAGAAGCTCACAGTTCAAAGTATTCTATTCATCCCGGTGGCACGAAGATGTACTGTGATATTCGTCAGCATTTCTGGTGGAATGGCATGAAAAGGAAGATAGCTCGATTTGTCTCTCGGTGTTTGGTTTGCCAGCAGGTTAAAGCTGAACATCAGAGGCCCGGTGGACTTCTTCAGCCCTTGCTGATTCCAGAATGGAAGTGGGAGCATGGGACCATGGATTTTGTGACTGGATTGCCTAGATCCCTAGCAGGTCGAGATGCTATTTGGGTTATAGTTGACAGGCTCACGAAGGTGGCTCATTTTCTTCCATTCAGAGTTGGGCAGTCTACGGCTCAGCTAGCAAAGATGTACCTCAGGCAGATTGTCAGGCTTCACGGTGTGCCCGTTAGTATCACAACTAGGGTTGTCATAAGCCTAATTACTAACAAGATGCAGTGAGATTATTCCACAGCCACAAGCCCTGCAGACCATCCACGTTACCCGGGTTGAAAGATTAGGGTTGAATTCAGGTGGGTACATCGTCCAGGAAACGCATGTACCCTTAGGTAGCTTGAAGGGTGCAACACATGACAGTGTGCTGGAAATGTGCCCTACTCGACGGCAGGATACAGATCCCAAGACGTGCCCAGGTAACGGGATTACCTGTAGCTGGGAGATCTCTTTATGACTAGTGTATTAATCTAGTTATTAGCCTTAGTCCATTTCAATGGGTACTCCTGACCGTGGTACTCAGGAGTCCCCTCCTAGACATGATGCAAGACAGGACTAGATTATTTGTACAAGCACAATCGCCCACGGTGTCCAGATTAATTATACAGGTCATGTCATATCAGGTAGCCGTCGCAACAGCTTATCAAGAAAATCATGTCAGGTTTAACATGTCCAGTTTACTGGTCAGGAGTGCGCCACGACGGGCCACTATCAGGTCATGTCAGGAATGATCTCATGCGGCTGGAAGAGAACATCCCATACGGCTGAATAGGGTCAGGCGCATGTAGCTAAAAAGGAAAGGGCTTATACGGTCAAAGGGGTATCAGTCATATGCGGCTCGGAGGTCCACTCATTCATGCGGCTGAGTAAGGCAAGACATATGCGGTCAGGAGGATAGGGAACTCATGCGGCTGCGGGGAGCAATGACTATACGGTCAAGGGAAGCAAACCCATACGGCTGGAAGACTGCGGTCGATGCGGCTCGCGAGCGTTAAGATCATGCGGCTCAGGGTTGCTGGAAATCCATGCGGCCAGAAAGGACTGGGCCTCAGTCATGCGGCTGAGAAGGAATACTTGTCGCATGAACTTGTCATGCGGTCAAGTCAAGGCAATAGTGCATGCGGTTGGAACTGACTTGCCGCATTAATGTTCATGCGGTCAAGTGCTACCATGCGGCTCGGGACTGTGCTTCTTCTCCAAATTTCTGAGAAGAAGTACACCATAAGCCATGGCTTCCAAGCTGCATAACTCTATCATCCGGAGCCCAAATTCGAACTTCCATAGGTCAAAATGGGGTAGAACGAAATTCTCTACAACATGGAACCATCAAAACTCGGAAATAACAAGATTAGGTAGATCAAAACCCAAAAAATCCAAAAATAATATAAATATAAATCTACAAGAATCTAGCTATGGGAAGTAAAAATGCCAAGTTCTAAAGTAAGTTAGAATGCTGTAAGGAAGAGAATGAAGCAATAAAATTTGAGTTCCTCCATGAAGCAAGTTGCACTTGCCTAGACCTCTCTCTTCCTCTCTCTGGTAGGTGAAGAATTAATGGAGGGAAGAAGGAGAGTAATAAAGAGAGAGAAGGAAGTGGGGTTAATAAATGGTAGTGGTGGTGGTAGGTAGGGGGTTCACCCTTTGGTTCATAATGAACCAATAGTAATCCCAAATCGAACCAAGCCAACTCGAACCAAGAATAACCAAGCCAAACCAAACCAAGGAGATATACAAATACAAGATAAAATACGTATACATATACGTATCCTAAATACGTAATACGAACAACAGGCATTACACTTAGAGATGAAGAAAAGAGGAGGGGGGTTTGCTCCTTTCATGGTTGGCCAAGGGGCGGGGGGCTTGATAGGTTTGGGTGTAGATCCACTAAGCCTCCAAACCCATTAAACTTAGTTTGGTTTGGTTAGGGTTGTTTCGGTTCAACTCCAATTTAACTAATTAAGTCTCTAAATGACTAGTTAAGCCATGGGAATATGGTTTATTGGTTTCTAGCCTAAATAGGATGGCATGTAGGCCAAGCCTAGCTAGTATGTGGGTCCCACTAGTGTCCAGGCTACCCGGGTCTCCAACTTAAGTCCAAATTGGGTAAAATTCAAACCAAATCAAACAAATCCCTAAAATCATATAAAATCAAATAAAATTCCTAAAAATTATAAAACTTAAAAAATGACAAAAATACCCCTAATTCGAAAACTAGCGGTGACACTTATGTACATCGTACATATGCTTGCCTATAAATAGAAGGAGCCTTCCTTCATTCAAGAACACTTTGGTGTCTTTTTGATTGACAACCCCGAGTACAGCACTCATAAGCATCAGAGCAAGTTCAGTTCGTCGTTAGATCGTCAACGGAGTAAAAAAGTCATTGTAGTGCTTGATCTCCACCGTCACACTTCTCCAAAAATTAATGTACCTAGATCTCCTATTTAGGAATAATTTCTACTCTTTATACGTTTAAAATACAAAAAGTTTGTATAACTTTTGTTATGGCAAAAACTTTCCCGTTGTATTTTCTTCGATTCAACTAGAAAGGTATAGGATTTTTGGGTTAACAGCAGGTGGAACGAAGATGCGCTGACGGAGGCGTTCGATAGGAAGGTTGCCACGTGTATCATCCGGTCCGAGATCGCCATTGAGGACAGACCGGATGTTATGGAGTGGACCGCTGACGGCGGGACTATGTTTTATATGGTGTCGGCGTGGAAGGCGACAAGAAGGTCGAGCTTCGTTCCGGCAGAGTCGCAACTGACCAAGCGGAGTTGTATCCCAAAGAAATGGTCTGTTCTAATATGGCGGGTCATGCGGGCGAAGGTCCCAACCAACGACTTTTTGTGTTAGATTGGGTTCTTGGTATGATCTAAATGTAATTATTGTGCTGATCTGGATCAGAAGAGTGTGGAGCATATTCTTTCTTCGGGTAAGTTGGCAATTGGCGTACGGAGATACTTCCAATCTATCCACCATATTGTTGGTACTCATTGTTTGCTGATGAGCGGATCCATACGTGGAGCAGGACATTTCATAGCATTCTTGATCACTTAGTTGCAGCTACCATAAGGGTCCTATAGACGAATCGGGACAAATACGAGATATGAAGGGAAGAGGTTCAATCTTACTCAGATTATTATGAAGGTTGAGAGACATGTGGAGCACTCACGGCGTGTATGTGTGAAGGGCCTTGAGCCGGAGAGCAGTATTATCGACTAGTCTTGGTCGAATGTGAGTTTCGGGGTATAGTTCTGTTTTTTCATACTTTTGGGGACAGGGTTTTGCTCCTTTCCTTCCCCCATTGCTGTGGCCGTCCTTGGAACTTTTGTGGCCCGGATTGCTTGTACTGATTTTTCCAGTTTTTATATATGGTTCGGCTTCAATATATATATATATATATATATATATATATATATATATATATATATATATATATTTTATATATATATATATATAAAATAAAATAAATATATATATACATATTTAAACCAACCACCCATTTTATTCATGAAATCCGAAAAGGCCGAGCCTATACAAGTATTCCATAAGGCACAAAATGTCGAAGCCTATACACGTATACTGTCAAAAGAGGAGAAAATCAGAAATCAAAACGGCTAAGCCGAGAAAAAAAGGAAGCTCCAGAAGGACGATTGGCCGTGCTTACAGAGGGAACTCCGTGTAAGGCACTGACGAATAGTCTCCCAAATTAGTTGATTTGCGGTGTACAGGTAGCCTTCATATCTCGCCTTGTTGCGATTTTTCCAGATGACCCACGTGGCGACAGCCGTAACAATCTGGTGGCCATGGGACGCGGAAGCCCAGGTCGCCACGAGGTCGTGGAAGTTGTCGCCCTCGTGAGTCATTCTATAATACTGGGATAGGGGTTAGCTTAACCTGGGCCGGGAGATCCCCTTGATTGAGGATGTGGTTGAATGTTTTCGGTTGACGGTCGGCGCAACGAGTGCATACTGACGCAAGGCTGAACCCGAAAGTGTTGTGGGTGTCATCTGTGGGCAGGATATTACAAAGGGCTCTCCAAATAAGGAAGGACCACTTCTTGGGAATGCATAACTGCGAGAAGGATGCAATGGTGGAAGATGGTATTGTATTGCCAAGGATCACTCTTCTGGCATATCTAATCGTGAAAGCACCAGCAGCTACTGGCTTCCACTCGATCTTATCTGCATCCGACCCAATCGTCAATCCGCTATGGCGGATGCGATTGACCGCCTCTGCCTCGGTCCAGTCAAGGATTTTGTTCCAATTCCAGTCGTTATTAGAGGGATCCCATAGGTCCTTGATAGTGCTGTACATTGGAGCCGCTGGAAGGTTAGGAAGCAAGGTGTCCCCAACCTATCGCTCTAGAAAAGCCGATGAATCACCATTGCCCACGAGAAGATGAATCTTAGGTTCTGCAAGAGACCGCCCGATGAGGATGCGACGCCAAGCCATAGAGGATCTGCTGTTAGAGATGGCCGTCGACGGGTGGATGTGCTTAAAGTATCTGGCCTTCATGAACCTGGTCCATAAGTTCTGACTCGTGCGAAGCGTCCACCACTGTTTCATTGAGAAGGCATTAATGATGTGGAAGAGTTTAGTGAATCCCAGACCCTCCTTCCCGGTAGGACGAGCCATGGTATCCCAAATAGCCCAGTGGTGCTTGATCGACATAGCCGCTGTTGTGTCCCCAGAAAAAGTTGTTGAAGATACTCTCAATGGAGGATAGGACTTTCTTTGGGGGGACCACGCTGCCAGGATATGGATGGAAATAGAAGTGAGGACGTGATTGATGAGGATCGTATTGCCACTAGGGGATAGGGTAGCGTTATGCCATCCCTCAACTTTTTTCCTGATGCGAGTGATCAGGTGCTCGAATATACCGGTGTTGGATTTGTCGTACACGAGTGGGCAGCCGAGGTAGTGGAATGGAGGATGTTTGATGGAGAAAGAGGCATAGACGGAGAGGCTGGTCGTAAGCTCTCTTTTACAATTGTGGTGGGTGTATATAATACTTTTGGCCGGGTTGATCTTCTGATCCGAGCACCCGGCGTATTTCTGAAGCGTCTTCTGAATGACTTCCACCGATCCCACGTCCCCGGAGGAGAATATAAGGATATCGTCTGCAAAAGCCAGGTGGGTGATGATTGGAAAGCTGCTGGAAGAATGGTAGTGCTGGAAGTTGGGAGTGCTAGCCATCTTATTAAGGTTTCTACTTAAAGCATCCGTCGTAATAATGAAGATGGTGAAAGATAGGAGATCTCCTTGCCTAACCCTACGACTCGATTTAAAGAAACCGTCTACCTGATTGTTGATGATCGTAGAGAACCATGAGTTGTTGATCGATCTCCACACGATGTTGGTCCAAGTTTAATAAAATCTGAAGGCTCTGAAGACCCAGATCATGAATTGCCAATCTAGTCTGTCGTAAGCTTTCTCTAAGTCCAGTTTGATGGCAATGTTGTCCCCTCTTGCTGGGAGCTTCATGCAGGTGATTAACTCTTGGGCTAACATGATGTTGCCTTGGATATTTCTCTTCCCTAACAAAGCTACTCTGCTCCTCCGATATGATCTTAGGAAGAAGGTCAACCATACGGGAGGCGATGATTTTGGATATGATCTTGTTGGTTAAGGTACAAAGACTGGTGGAGAAAAAATCACAGAAACTCTCGGGATTGTCTTTCTTTAGGATGAGGATCAGGTTGATGCTCGAGATGGCTCTGGGGTAAGTAGCTCCCTGGAAGAAAGTGGAGGCCGCTTTGTGGATGTCTACCTTGATAATATCCCAGTATGTGCGAAAGAAAACTCCCGAAAACCCGTCTGCCCCAGGAGCACTGTAAGCGTCGAGGGCCCAGACGGCTTTTTTCACCTCTTCCTTTGAAGGGGGCTGTACAAGCCGGATATTGTCGGCGTTGCTAATAAGTTGGGGAACCTCGTCCAGGAAGGAGTTGTCTTTGTAGACCGTAACCTTGGAGAACATACTGGAATAGATCTTTGCAGCCTTCACTTGGATGCCCTTTTGATCGTCGATGCTGGTCCCGTTCTCATCGACAATCTGATGAATAATGAGCTTCTGTCTGCGACCATTGACACAGGCATAGAAGTAGCTCGAGTTGTTGTCCCCCTCACTGTCCTATTTAAGCCTCACTTTCTGCTTCCAGAAGTCGGTATCTACTTTCAGCCCGAATTTGAGGATGGCTTTAGTGAGGTTCATGGCCTTCCTCGTAGCAGAGGAACAGTCGAATATGTACCTGGCTTCGGCCCGAGTAAAGTCATCCTCTGCATCACGAATGGCTTGAAAAATGTCGCCGTAAGCTTGCTTGCCCCAGGCCATGAGGGTTTTCCTCGTTGCCTTTAGCTTGTTGGCTACCCAACTGAGAGGATCTGGGGAGTCCATGTGGTTCCAAGCTTCTGCGACAACGTTCAAGAATTGTGGGTGCTCGCTCCAAAAGTCCAAGAAGCGAAAACTCTTTTTGGACTAAACGGATATGCTATTTTTGCTAACAAGAAGGAGGCTGGTCGGATTTGGTGGCATTAAGGTGAGAAAGCTTGGTGGTAGTCCCCATACCTTGCCAGTGGGTGTTCGTTAAGGCTCTGTCGAGGCGAGGGTATTGCCTACGGTCGTGTTCCTGCATGTTGTACCAGGTGAAGTCTACCATAGCGGAATGGGGGGAGGACGACCGCCAATCTTTTCTTCTCTACAAGTGTTGGCGTTGAAGTCCCCGATGCAAAGCCACAGGAGGCTAAGGTGGTGGTAGTGGATGTCCAGGATGTCGTTCCATTGGTGTTTGCGATCCGCGATATCACTGCTGCAGTGAACCGCGGAGAATATAGCACGATTGGGGATCAAAGGGTGTTCCACCCAGCAAGAAAGGGCTTGCCTAGATTCATGGATAACCCCGATAGTGATGTCCTTGGAGCAGAAGATCTAAATATCATGTCTGCCTGTAATGGCCGAGTGAAAGCCAAGCTGCAGTTGAATGGATTTGAGTCTTTTGGGAGGGATTTTGGGTTCAAGGATGATCAAGATGTCAATCTTATGGGTGTTCTTAAGGCTGGTGATTCTCCTCATAGAATGTTTGTTCGCCAGACCATGGACATTCCAGGAGAGAATGTTCAGCATTAATGGAGCTTGGGGGGTGGTTGGTTGGTCCGCTTTGCTGCAGACCTGGTTTACATGGTCGGGGACTTTGCGGCCCCATTCTTATGGGATTTCTCGATAGTGGTGGATGCTTCCCCCACCATCTGAGGTTATGAACCGAGGCTGGATTCCTCGAGACGATTTTGTATGGAAGCTTCGGTGGGTGCGCCCATTTCTTTATCAGAGTCCTTCGCGACTTTCTCCAAAGTGGTGAGAAGGGGGTCGTCGGTAATGCCAATCTGGTCGTCTTTCGCCTGGAGGGGGAATCCAGCTGCAAGGACCTGAATACCTCTAATGGCCTGCTCAGGCCCTAGAATAGCAAGGGTGTCTACGGCATTGATGTTGAGGGGGGCATGGTGATCTGTGGCTTTCGAAAGTTCTTGGGAGATCTTCTCAGCTTTCTCTGGGAGGGAGTCGGTTAGGTCCGTAGAGTCAATACCGGGGGCCATGACCGAGTCTGCTGGAAAGGCAATCTCCTGGGATGAGTCGCAGGATTCTGAAGCGAGGGCGTCGAACTGGTTGGAAAGGGATAAGTTTCGTGGGATGTAGGGGATGACTTCTCTATCCGAGGATGCGTCTCTGCCAGATTTTCTATCACTGGAGTTGAATCTGGTGAGAGAGTTAGGCAGAGAAAGTAGGGAGGTTGGGCGGGTTTTCGATGCTGGTTCCCTGTGGGGTTGGGTTCTTTCCGCTCTGGTTTCTTCTTCAGCTCCGGATGGAGATGAAGGCAATGCTTTGAGAGGTGACCGCGTATATGGCAGTGGGAGTAGAAGATAATATGATTATCGTAGATGATTTGCTGGGTGTGAGTCTGGTTGCCCAGTTCGATAAGGATATGGTTGGGGGGATCTTTGGTGAGGTTGAGTTCCATACATATCTTGGCATAGTGGACTTTGGTCAGGTTGCTAGTTTCTGCAGCGGTGGCCACGTAGGTCCCGAATGAGCGGGCTATACGCCTAAGAGCCGCCGAAACAAAACAAATGAGGGGGAGGTTGGGAAGGGTCACCCAGGCGGCGACTGTCACTGAGTCTTCCTTGGTGTTAAAGTTCGTGGACCCCTTGATAATCTTCATTTGGTGCGAGTCGATCCTACTAGTGCCTTTGGACCAGACAATCCTATTGTCGAGTTCGGAGGATCGGTAGAGCATAATATGCCTCGAATCGAGAGGGGCTACCCAGTATGCTGTCGAGAGCCGCCAACTCGCAATAACCTCATAAACAAGGGTGAGTTTGGAGTAGCCGGACGAGAATTTAAGGATAAAGGAGTGGGAGAAGGAGGTGGCCAGAGAGGAGAGTTCTTGGTCGGTGAAAGGCACCTTCGGCATGGGGGATGCCAGTGGATATTCGACTTCGGTGAGGGGTACGTCCAGAAATAGGAGTCCCTATGCGGGAGCTTTGTCTGGTCCAAGCTTGTCGACGAAGGAAGGCATTGGCGGCACCGGCGAGTTGGGCGAGCCCCGGTCCGAGCAAGGTATTGGCCGCGAGGTAGAAATGGGAGGGGTTAGGGCTGCGACCAACCTAGGAGCATTGGACAAGTTGGGGAGGAGAGCGATGAGGTCAGCCGGAACCATCATTGACAGATCGGTTTGCGTCCAGCCTTGGGAAGGGCCAATCCCTGCGATAGAATATGCCAGAACGGGGACGACGCTGGGAACAGGCGGGTAGCCAAGGAGCGCCAAGCCCAGGCCCTTAATAGGGGTGCCAAGCCCGTCACCTAGGAAAGAGGGCCTGGGTTGTGCCTACCCTATTCCAGGTTACGCTAAGAAAGAGGCGCGCACCAACGTACCTAGGTGGGCATCGCTCAGCCTAAGCGACGCGGTATCCAACAGAGGACCAGGGGCTCTGTGATAGGTAGCATCGAGCCAAAGGTGGGGAGTTCCTGAGGGATAGCATGTAGGCCCCAACGAAACGCCAAGCTGCGCGGCGGGTAGGTGAGCACCTAGCACACCAGAAGGCGCAAGGAAGGGGCTTGTGCCCACAATTGACGGGATTGCTCCAGGGGAATGAGACCAGGTGGCGCATGGATCTGAGGAGGCAAGGTGGCACTGGTGGGTAAGCCATACGCCAACGGCAGGGTAGCTCTAGAAAGATGGAGGGGTGGCCCAAGAGGGTCCCTCAGCTGCGCCAGGGGAAGACACGCGCCGATCGATGAAGAGGAGGATGCGGGCTTGGGTGCGCCAATAGAACCAAGTGGCGCCGGAGGAGAGAGGGTGGAGCTGGACGGGGTGGCGCCAGGGGGTGGGTAGCTAGAGCCTATGATGCCATGTTGCGCCAGAGGGAGTCTAGCACCCTCAGCTAGGAGGGCAGAGAGGGCTAGGGTTGCGCCATGGGGAGTCCTGAAGCTAGGAGGCCCGGGT